>CM055277.1:65587574-65604886 GCA_029237695.1 Conchocele bisecta
TACTTTCCGTAACCGTGAGGCGCAGTTAAAATTAATTCTTAAGAAAACGGAAAAATAAACCAATTTTCTTGTGAGAATTTTATTTCAAATGCTGGAATTATATGGAATTATAATGGGAATGAATGCGCATTTTTGTGGAATTTATCGGGATATAAAATTGGAAAAGTCGTGGAAACTGGAGAGGCCTCTTCCAAGTTATACCCCGATATAAATTCCACCAAAAAGGCCATTCATTCCTATTCATTCTATACACCTAGCTTGTAAAAAGAGCGAATGTGGAATGATATGAAGTGAAATAGTAGCAATTATAGTGATTTCGACTAGTTGCTGATCCAGATCATACTACAAATCTACGCAATCTGATCTTAGTATTACACTATTTACCCTAAACCATTTGATTACCCTCCACATCTAAACTTATATTTTTACAATTATTTTATTCTTCATATTAAATTGCTTGGCCCTAAATGATACTCTTGTGTTGATGGGCAAATATTGGCCATTTTCACACGTATTAATGTTATTGCAAAACAATGATTGTAGACTCGATCCATCGTAGCTGCACTGAGTGTGCAGTTGATCTGTGTCTACTCTGTCGCAAAATCATATTTGTGTGCTATTCAGTAAGAAATAAAAGTGAACTACAGCATAGGACCGGATTTGCAAAGGGAAATAACTGACTACCATCCCTTATTTGGCCACCATTGTAGAACGCCATCCACTAATGCCTGTACAACCGTCCTGTGGTAAATTTGAAAGATTAGTCAACGTTTCTGAACATCTATTGGCAACACCACTCGAAATCAAAGGGGTTTTTCTGGCTGAGCTGTACAGCTCAAACTCGTCAATCAAGGTTTTGCAATTTTACTCGCACTGATCTTTGCGAAAATACTATTGGAGAAAGGAAATTCATTTTATTTTCCGTTCTTTTTTTTACTAAAGCTTTTATACAACATTGAAGCTTGAGCATCCACTTATCCGCCAAATTATTGAGCTACACCATCTTTTAATTTCGTCTGGCAAGAACATTATATTTTGTTGGCTCCCCAGTCATACTGGTATCAAGGGCAATGGCATGGCAGATAGTGCTGCCAAGGCTGCCCTGGAGCTACCGACTTCTAATTTTCCTGTTTGCTATCATGATTTTAAAACACACATTAACTCATTAATGCAGACCTGGTGGGATCTGCCCACAGATAACAAACTTCATGCTGTGAAACAAACTTTGGGCGAATGGCCTCCTGGCTACAGACATGTACGCCGGGATGAAGTTGTCTTTAGTCGATTGCGCATTGGACATACACGACTAACGCATTCGTATATGCTCAAAGGTGAGCCGCGTCCATGGTGAATTCCATGCCACAGCGCATTTACCGTGCAACACATCCTACTGGTCTGTATCGACTTTACTGATATTCGACGCAAACACTTCAATGTTACATCACTTATGGAGTTATTCCAGGTGGAGAAAATTGAAGGTTGGCTTAGCTATCTCCATGAAACCAACTTGTATCGGAAAATCTAATTTTATCAGTGTATACATGTTGCTCATTTATGTTGTTCATCATAGTTTTATTTTTACCGTAATCATTTGATTACCTACCACATCTAACATTCTAATTTACTATTATTTTCTTCTTCATCTAAATTGCTTGGCCCTAAATTATATTTTTGTGTTGATGGGCCGTTAAGCACCATTCCATTCCATTCAATGAAGCTACTTGATTCCACGGTCAATAGTAAAGTATTATGAAATAAAGAAATTGATAAATATTTGCCAGATAGCGCAAGCGGTAGTGTACGATAATATTATTTGGATCACCACCTCAGTTGCACCTTGTCTTGAACCTCTCTAAGACGAACAACGTAATAGTTTGGAAATATAGAGAATTGTAGGTTAGTGCCGTGAATGGGAAAAAAATATCTGGCAAGGCTCAGGAAACGGGATGGGCGAGGCTCTGCCGAGCACATCCCGTTTCCGTGCCGCGCCAGATATTCTTTCCCATTCACGGCACTAACCTACTATTCTATTTATCCCGTCAACACCTAAAAATGGCTGTAAAATGCAAAAATAGTATTGACTGGATATCAAAAATGTTTCACGGCACCGTGTTTCACGGCACATACGCACTGTGTTGACGGGATAAAATACTTTATTGGCACGCAATCGATCGTATAGCGGAGTTAGCCTACGTCCCGGGTCGGTCCCCGTGCCTGCCCGGACTATCAAGCGGCGCCCCAAGGCGCCCCAAGCTTCCTATGGAAGGTAATATCCGCCACAATTATATGTGACTTGATGCTTGCGTGCTGATGACATTACAACTTATATTCATGTTATTTCATTCGTCATTTGTAGTTATTACATTTGAAATCTGCTTGTTGTAATTGTATTTGTCTTTCTTACATGTCCATTCTGCTGATTGCTTTGTTAATTCGTCTTATTTACATTACAATTATTGATACGTCCTTATTCGTGTCCCTTATTTTTTTGCACTTAGCATTTGCAATAGAAAGTAAGAACAAAGCACTTAGCACTTTGAATAAGGCCGATAGCTGTAAGGATAAAAGCCGCAGGAAGTTAGCATTAAGATACAGTCCGAAAGAGGAAAGTCACAAGCAGAAAGCATCAAGCTACAAGCAGAATGATGCAAACAATATATTGGTTAGTAGTGCGTCATTATGACGTCAGATGGCACTGCTGTCCGATCAAGTAATTCTCCCTCTAATAAATTATAGTCCGACATCTGATTGGCTGTTCAAGTCACACCTCCAATGCCGGTGTTGATGTAAGATTTCACCCACAAATTATCACAGCATAGGTTAGAAGACACTAAATAGTTTTACTATATACTTTAACCGAATCCCATCCAATAAGGCCAGTCTCTCCTACTTTCACTATTCGTATGGATGTTGTGGGACCTACTTGTACATGGCATGCAGCCAGTCTGTACTGATTCTGCATGAATTAAACAATAGGTTCACTTATTCCTAAGAAAGAAAGATCCAACCTCGTCATGTCCCCCAATATTGTTTACATTTTTTATTGGCCACGGAAACTTTGTTTACATCACATGACCAACACCCCCACATGTACCTCAAGTGAAACTGGGTAGTAATGGATCAATATTTGCAAGCAAACTGTGTCAGTGACCTCAAAACACCCGCACGATTTTGTTCATTCTGGACTACTATTACCCCCTTGACGATTTCGCACCATTTATTATTCTCTAATCTATATTAACTAAATTGCATACGTATGTATGGTGTTTGACTTACTAAGGTGTTTTATACATACATGTATCCTCATAATTAAATTACATATGTACGTAATTGAAAACAATCACATTTTTAAGTAAGTTACACATATGGTAACTTACACAGGTTGACTGTCAAACTGGCCCGTTACCGATGCAAACCAATAACCGTCAGGGATCAGACTAAGGTGGCACACCACCATTGATTTTCCCTAAAACACTAACCCGTTACCACACATGTTTCTATTCTCCGCTACTTTCATTTTTCTTATGGATGTTGTGGGACCTATTTTCCAATAACCTGCACTTATTCTGCTCTGGATCGTGACTAATTAAAATATAGATTTAATTATTGTTAGTTTAAACATAGTTTATTGTAAATAAGTACAATGTGCTTGTTGAAGTTGGGGTCCCATCTAGTAGGTACCAATTTTTCTTTATGGAAGTTAAATAAGTGTATAAGTGTAACTAGTCCAGCACTTTTAAAAATTACGAGTGCCAGCTACACAGATATAATTATTTAGTAATCTTTAATGTACTCATAGAGACTCGCAGTGGTATCAAGCTAGTTCCATATGCAAATGATGCAGTATTTTTAAATTATTTATATCCACTAAATGCTGAATAAATAATTTTATCGACATATCATAAAGTATGATATTGCACATCAAAAAATAAATTAATGGAATAAATAGTTGCTTCCGTTATAATTTAAAGGAAACACGGTTATCGCCCCTGATATCAAACTGGCATTTCGCGTTTGATATAAAAAGATTAAAAATGTCAATTAGTACGTCTGGTAATGGTAAATCAATGTTCATTTTGCCAGACAAATGTTAGATTGAAAGAATAAAGAAAAACATGTCTCCCTATATTATAACCTAGCATGTAGCACTCTAGGTTTAAGGTTAGAGAAATTGACACCTGTTTCAGCATAGTTGAAGCATTTAAAGGCACTGAACGGCTCAGTATTACAATTTTCCGATTTTTTCAAACACAAAAACATGTTTGGAAACTGATTTAGTACACAAAACTAACATATACTGCCTAATAGATACATCTCAAGTCTTGAGATTTACATCTTAATCGCAATGTGAAGACAACAAAAATTTGTTTTGTGTACCACTCGGTGCAAAATGTCAATATTGACAATTTCATTTCCGTAACCCAACGGCCTTCGGCTCGGAAGCGAGTCGATAAACTCCGGCTATCGGAATTCATCGGCCGCGAATCGGAGTTGAGGAGTTGACCCGAGCGTCTATCGGAAAATCGATCGGGCTTTGAAACACGCACTGCTGTTTGTTTATCAACAAATATTGATATTTTCATCGACTACAAACTCATTTGTGTACCAAAATGAATGCAAACAGTTTCAAAGTGTGTGTAAATAGAAATCTGAGTTTGGATTTGTGTGTGGGAAAACCCAATAGGAGGCCAAATTCGGCAACTTGAGCCGTATAGGGGCTTTAAAAGAAAACACTGAGCTGTTGGTCACGAGATGTAAACAGAGATTCCGTGGCCAAATAATGTAAACAATATTGGGGGACATGCATGTGTGGATTCGGGGGGGGGGGGGGGGGGTAGGGGGGGGGGGGGGGGGGTGGGGGGGGGGGGGGGGTGGGGGGGGGGGGGGGGGGGTCGGACCCGGCGCGGCGCCCCCTAAAATTCGCCGAGTAAAGATTCTATGTTCGCGTCGTGAATTTATTGTTTATTGGGGGGGGGGGTGCAGCTAAAAAATAAACGCGGGGCAGCAGTAGCAGCAGCAACAGCAGCAGCAGCAGCAGCATCATCTGACAGCAGCAACAACAACAACAACATGAACTACAATCCTACGCTCGTTCGATAATATAGTCAAGTATTGCAAAATAAGTTAGCCCACCCCCCCCCCCCCCCCCCTAGCCCGAAATCCTGGATCCGCGCCTGACATGACGAGGTTGGTCCCCACAACATCCATACGAATAGTGAAAGTAGGAAAGACTGGCTGGGATTCGGTTAAATTATACAGTAAAACTATTTGGTGTATTTTAACATAAACATGGCGCAACAGAAAAGGCGGCATCAATCTACATCAACACCGTTAGGGACATGGAACCAATTTAGAGAGCAACGCATTGTAGGACGGGTACCAGCATATTAAATACTAAAGTAATCTATGGGGGTACATAACAATGAACACTTACTCTATGTACAGAACTTTAATCTCAATATAACAATCGGTGATGATAATGTAATAAGCAGATATTCCAGGTCTTCTCTTTAACGTATTCTTGTTCTCTCGCCAACATCCACCGAGAAGCCTCGTGCTTACCAAATCTCGTCCCAAAACGCCAGCTCCCGTCCGCTTCGCCCCTCGACCATTTCGTAACACACAACACTACTCCCTTCTTTACTGTTGGGGCCCCTGCCAATGTCGTGTCTGAGTCAATATTACCAGGCTAATTACCTGCCACAAGGAGTTGGTTGAATGGGTGAATATGGTTTCTGTCCTGTTCTGTCTGTTCCAGTCCTGGTTCTTCAGGCACCCCTCCTACGCCAACCTCTCATACAGCCGCAAAGTGTTGTCTTTAGTTACAGACAGGATCCGCTCTGCCGTCACGCCTCGGTGCCTGGCTACCAGCTCTGCCGCATCATATAACTCTCGCGGGGCAGAAAACGCCTGGTCCCTGCGGCAGAAGTACGGTGCGTCTGTCTCCAAGAGAAGTTTGGTCTCTGCCAAGCTGACTAGGGCGGCCACCTGATCGGCATCGAAACGTCGTACCCCTCTGTTGAAGCTAAATTTAGTCCCTGGGAAGGCCTCCAGCCACCACTGCACTATGAGCTTGTTCCCACTGAATGCGTGGAGGTGTACTTTCTGGGACCTGGGGACTTCTTTCAGGAGGTGCAGAAGTAACTGATGAGCCTCAATTCCATTGTTGCCCGGAATCTCGCGACTGTGCAAGACCAGTACTTTGTCGGAAGGAACACGGGGCAGTATCTTCCTCATTAAGCTCATCTGATCTGCCCATCTTGATTCGTGCGTCGAGTTATCAATGCCTACTTCCACAATTGCTGCCACCTGTGGACAGGCGAGCAAACTGCCCAACCTGTCTAAAGCCTCAGTAATGTATCTCCGCGACCTGTTAGCATGTTTGGGATGAATACCCTCAGACACAATAACCTCTGGAGGAAATTTTGCGAACTCCTCTTTTCTTGGGAACGTCTCGGGGTCACAGAAATTCGCAACCGCTGCCACAATGTTAACCTCACGGCTGTCCTCCACCGAACCAAGCGCTAGCACTTTAACCATATCGCCTTTCGGCACTTTTGCTGCTTGACTTAGTCGGTCCGCATGGAAGTGGCTGTCTGCCGCCTCCGGCAGGGACTTCACTTCTCCCGGTTGAGCAAACATTTCTCTCCAGTAGTCCCTGTCTCCCGATGACAGAAGGGCGGCCAACATGTACAGAACTCTCCAGTGTAACAGTGCACCTTCCCAGTTCAATGGTGCCAGGGTAAACTCCCGCGGCGCAGGCCGATCCAAGAAGTTGCAGAAGGCTCTCATACTTTCCCACATCGATGACGTGGTGGTCACAGGTTCATAGTCCTCCAGACAATGTTGTCTATTAACTAGGTCCAATAACTCCTGGAGGGATCCTGGCCTTCCTAACAGCCATGTGGCCACCTGAATAAGTCCTTGCACTCGCAGATGGTTAATCCTCTCGTTGGATGCCAACCTATTGTCGAACACTGTCGGTATATGACAAGTCATCGCGTGAACCTTCTGGTAAATTGCCCCCTCACTAGAGCATCCAGGAACACAACACACTACAATACGTTTCCTTCTTTGCAGCCGCCTCTGATTCTCCAGAGTCTTGCGAACCTGAGACAAACTGTCCCTGGCTAACCTCGGCTTCTTCTCGGCACCCCGCACTGATATATGTAATGACTCTGTGTTTCTCTTACCACCAATCGCACTAACAGTCCTGTGTTCATCTGCACACCTTGCCTTAGACGTGTTGTCACCACCAGCATAGAAATAAACCGAATGGCAAACTGCCCTGGCATCTCTATCTATATTTCTTGGCCGTTCGACTATATCCATCCTGGGCCGGCTCTCATTCTTGGGTATTCTCTGGCTAGTCGAGGTTCTACGGAACTCGCTGGACATGGTGCGACAAACTGCCAACCTTTCCACCCTCTTCGTTTTATGGGTCGTAATTTCAGCACTTAGAACAGGGGAGCAACCTGCCCGCTCTGATCTTTCTTTGGGTGGGTCGCTGCTAACAGGGCTACAACTCTTAGCCGGTGCATTATCCGTACCCGTGTGACAAACTGCCTCCGTACGTTCCTCATGAGCTGATTTAACCGGACTAGGAGTCCCCAAAAGAATGTCTGGATCTGGCCCAATATCCTCACTATCGTCCTGCGTATTGCTATGTACATCTGGTGACCGAAGCAGCTTGTCCTCGTCTATTAGTTCGTCTCCCACAAAACAAAGCCTCTCAATGGACGGATCTTCCTGCAACCTTATGTCTTTTCGCCCAGACTCCGGATCATATCTCTGTTCCTTCGCAGCAGGCAGCTTTGAAAACGGATGGACCGTCTTTGATATCCAGCTCCTATCCATGAGTGCTAACCCATCCAAAGCCACAGACAACTGGACTAGCCATCGTCGATGGTTCACTTTGTCTCTAGCCAGTTGTACCATCGCCTCAAGCAGCTTCATAGCTTTCTCCCTGTCTGTACCCATCAGCAGTCCAATGTTCATGGCAAACTGTTCCGCGTTCTTGTATAAGTCACGCTTGCTCAGTAACTGTTCCACATGCTGCTGGAAGTCGTTTTCCGCCATCTCGACCTGAAATGAGAGATTACTGATTACCATGTGGCCTGCGGCAAGCCACGCACTTGTACTTGTCAATGTCGAGCGCGTCCGACGCGGAAATGTTAATGCAAGACCCGTGGTACCACTCATCGCAGTGGTCGCACTGAATCATAAAACGACCCTCCCACGGTTTCCGACAGACAAGTACAGCTTCCCATCATCTTCCACGTCTTCAGACAAAGTGGTTTCATTACTTCCCCGAGTAATCCATGCAGGCAACTTCCGGACTCGACAGGGCATCATGCGGTTGTGATTGACCACAAAAACTGCGTTCTTTAGTTTAACCCGGTGCAAATAGGCTGAAATCTTTTTTACAATGACAGCAGGACCCTTCCACGGAGAACACAATTTTCTACATTTCCCTTTCAGCACAGCTGTATCCATAATGTACACAATATCTCTCAAGTCATAATTTCTCTTCATCTGCTTCACGGATGTTTGTAGTGTTTTACGAGCTGTCTGATGAGCCTCCTTCATGGAACCTGTGAGTTTTTGTACATACTCCTCCATGTCCTCATGCTTTTCCTGCACGTTTGGGAACATCAACTGTGCTGGTGTATTCACTTCACGACCTAACATCAGCTTGTTTGGCGTGAAACCTGTGCTACGATTAACCGACGATCTAATGGCCCGTGCAATCTGCTGAATATACTCGTCCCAATGGTTATGATGCTTGCCGATAGAACACCGAACAGCATCCATTAGAGTCCTGTTAAACCGCTCGACCTGGCCATTGGCCGACGGTCGATAAGGGGTTGTCCTTGCTTTGTGGATCTGAAGTGCCTGGCAAACAGCCTCGAACACTTTGCTCTGGAAGTGAAGAACGTGTCTGTAGCTGCTTTCGCTGTGATGTCTGCCTTCTGAGAAGGCAATGGCACGCACTCCACCCACTTGTTGAACTGGTCCACCATCATAAGACAATGTTCATTGTCATTAGCTGTCTTAGGCAGGGGGCCTAAGAAATCCACGTGGACTCTCTCCATGGGTGCACCTGCCTGGTACACTGTCAATGGGACTTTGCCATAGCACTTGTTTTTCTTGTTCCGACTGCAGACATCACAGCTGAGTACGTATGACTTGACGTCTCTAGAAAGATGATACCAGAAAAATCTTTCCTTGAGTTTTTTTCGTTGTTCTCGACACGCCCTGGTGACCTGCAGATGGTATATCATGGTGCCATTGTATGGCCTGTTGCTGTAACGACATAGGCACCACCAGTTCAGAACCGGCTAAGTCTGACTTAGCCCGAAATAGCACACCATCTACCAGCTTAAACATGTCTCTGTTGATCCAGTAGAACTTCACCTCCGAGCTGGACAAGAAAAGCTCTCCTTCCTCGGGCTGCTTCCCTTCATTTAGAAAATAATAGATGAGACTTAGACTCCCATCTTCTCTTTGAGCCTCACACAGTTCCTTAAATGAGAAGCCCCAGCAACAATGGTTCACTTCCGTGGCCTCTTCTGGCAGCTTTACACTATCACACACTGTGACCGAAAGCTCATTCACACCTATATCAACAGCGGTCCCACATGACTCAAATACTAGGGCACCGAGGTCATCTTCCACCTCGTCAAACTGACAAGCATGGTTCACGACCGTACTGTCGGACCGTTCTACACCATGATCAAACTGACCATGATCTTCACCCCAAGCTCCTGACCCAGGCTCGGAGTCTTCAGCTTCTGATTCCGGCAGCAGTGGTTCATGGCTGGTCATGATATCCGCTCTATATTGCTTGTCTGCTGTTGGCAAATCTCCATCTGTAATATTTGAAATTTGCACTACAGAGTCATTGGAGCAACCTGCCCCGGTCGCCATCTCCATGACAACTGACACTGACTTGGCCACATCATCTGCAACACCCAGTTGCAGGCTACCTGATTCGGCCAAATTCACTACATCATCTACATCTTCCCCTAAAGGTACCCCACTGGGAATGGGGCACGGGAACAGTAGTGACAACCGCCGCAGGGCAAATCCTCGGTTTAATACCAGCGACATACGATGGACATGGTACCAGATTATCTGGTAGTCTCGACAATGCATCCGCATTTCCATGTTTCACTCCAAGACGGTGTGCACGATCATATGATACTGTGACATCTCCTCATCCATAACGCGCTAACTGCCCCTGGGAGTCTTTGAACCGCAATAACCAAGCCAAACTGGAATGATCACTCCGAACAGTGAAGACTTTACCTAACAGGTAATATCTAAACTGCCTAGTGAATCTCACTATACTCAATAGCTCTTTCCTGGTGGTGCAGTACCGCTTCTGCTCCGGAGCCAATGAAAAACTGCTGAAGCGATAACCCTTTCCACACCGTTCTGGACTTGACTGAGCACACCACCGATAGCTGTATCAGAAGCATCTGTATCTAGCACGAAAGGATATGTATGGTTTGGCAGCCCCAACACAGGTGGTTCAGCCAAACTATTTCGCAATGCTTCAAACGCCCTCTGCTGTTTATCACCCCATCTGAACTGATTCTTGCCGGTTAACGCACACAAAGGCTGTGCCAGTCTCGCAAAGTCTTTGATGAAGGATCGATGGTAATTCACGAATTCCAGGAACCGTTCCACCTCTTTGGAATTTGAAGGAACTGGCCACTCCGCAACTACTTGTACATCTTTGTCAGACATGGACATGCTGCTGCCGTTAACTAATCTCCCTAGGAATTCCACCTCTGGTTGAAAGAAAAGGCACTTCTGTGGTTTCAACTTCAGTCCATGCTCTCGGAAACGAATAAACGCCTCTGCCAAGTTGTTCAGATGGTCATCGAACGACTTCCCCATGACAAGAATGTCATCCAAAAACGGCAATACGGTCTTCCATGTCAGTCCCCGAAGCACCAGGTTAACAACCCGAGAAAATGTTACTGGGGTATTGGTTAAACCAAAGCCCATTCTGACATGCTCGAACAGACCATCTTTTGTGACGAAAGCAGTCTTCTTCCTATCCTCAGGTCTGACCTTGACCTGCCAATATGCAGCGTTGGCATCTAGTTTTGAAAACCATACGTTTCCCGACAACGCATCCAAACAATCCTCGACTAGAGGAAGTGGAAACGTATCCTTGATGGTCACATTATTGACAGCTCTGTAATCTATACACCAGCGCACCGTGCCGTCACGTTTTCGAATCAACACCGGAGCAGATGGCCACTCGGAAATACTCTCCTGAATGACGCCGGCATCTAACATCTTTTTTAGATGAGCCTCCTCCTCCCCTGCAAAACAAGCAGGTGTGCGTCTCATGCGCTGCTTTATAGGCTTTGTGTCACCAGTATCTATTCCGTGCTCTATGGCCATTATGTTATCCAAGTCAAACTCGTTTTCTGCGAATACGTCTGAAAATTCGCAGAGTATTCTGGCTAGCGACTTAGACTGATCCTCTGTCAGCTTCTCAATTGACGACTTGAATACTTCCTGTAGATGGTGTGGTACCACATTGGCTTCGCCTGCCCCACCTATGCATCTGTCCGAAAAACCATCCCTGCCATAAGCTGTTCTTGCTAAACCCGTCGCATCCGGAGATGAATGGCAACCTGCCATATCCCTTGATGGATCCACAAAATTGTCACGAAATGCCCGTCCATTGGGTTTAACAGACCCAACAAGCGGACACTCACAGTCACTTGCATATGATTGTTGCTCGTCCTCCATTTCGTAAATTGCTTCTATTTCGTGTGCGTTGCCCACAATAGTCCCCTTTTTAATAGTTTTGAAACCATTTGAGGGGTTCACCAAACACACCACTGGGTCTCTATGCGCTGCACATACTACTTGTGGCATTAGTAGCTTCAAGCCATCTGATGGCTGAATATACTACTCTTCCAACTCGCCATTCATGGTGCATTTGATTCGGACCACTGAGTTTGGGGGCACTACTGTCCTCTTGGAGACCATGACCCGTGCAACCAGCGGCTTGTTGTTTTTGAAAGTAGTCGTCAAAGGAACGCGTTCGCCGTTGACCCACAAACAATCTGAATGCAAGTCCAGAAGTGCTTTGAAATGATGTAAAAAGTCATGACCCAGCAGCATGTCATCACAGATTGGTGCCACATAGACCCGCTCATTGAAAGTTTGTGTCCCTAACCGTATGTTAACGGGCTGTGTCACAAATCCCTTCAGGACAGAATCCTTGCCAGCCAATTGCATATTGATGTCATCAACCTTCCCCGGTTTCCTCTTTAGCTCTTCGTAAACAACTGAAGACAAAATTGTAACCTCCGCTCCGGTGTCAATTCTTGCCTTAACCGGACGTTCTCCTATTAAAACTGCGATTGTCTCCCCTTGGCTGGCGGTAACTGAGCCGCTAAGCTGCATCTCAGCCCCTGTCCCTGGCTTCATCTCTTGAAGTTCCTGCTGCTGCACACCGCTGACTAGCGGGTCTAAATGGCCTCTTACGGCTACGGCCTGGAGGTTTCGGCCTACACCACCGGCCCCTTCCCGTTTAAAGGCTCCTGGCTCTTGGTTGATTCAGGACTTTTACTTGCCGTCGAGTCTAGGAACTGCTTGTATTTTCTACAGTCTTTCTTCATGTGGTTTCATCCATTGCAGAAAAAGCAACGCATCTGCGTTCTCTGGCCAAACTGGCCTCAAGCTGATTCGCCAGGCGCTCCACCATCTCCACTAACTTCTCTAGCCGACTGTCTTCCGTTGCTTGTGCCGCATTTACTGCGATTTCCTGATCATACCTCTTTGATTTTTTAACATCCACAACCTGACTAACATACTGGTGGTGTCTCACCAGATCAACTGCCTGCTGTATGGTCCTGGGCCGTTCAAAACAAGCATGCTTTCCAGCTTCTCTATCAAGGCCACCTTGACAAAATTTTGAAATAGCCTCCCTTTGGCCAAATGAATCTGGCAAGTCTCGAAATGCTGGGGTGGCTAGGGTTAACACCCTGTCAGCCCAATCTTCTAGGGACTCCCCAGGTTTTTGTACTGCCTGCTGGAACTTCACCCTACTTGTTTCGATGGTAAAATAATCGAGAGCTTTGCCCTCCAAACACCAGTTCAGATAATCTCGGCACTCACTGTCCGACCACCGGTTCACCTTCCTGTAGCTGTTGAATTTTTGTTTAAATGACAGCCAGCTGGTCCTACCGTCATAATGTAAATTCTTCGGTAATCGTTGCGGATCACCATGCGCATCATCCGAGAAATCATCAACCGACAAACTGTCAGAATCTGAGTTCGAATTGTAATAAAAGTGAGAAGGCTGCCGATGACGCGATGCCCTAACATGGTGTGGTCGACGGTCTGGTCTGTGCCTGGACACTGATCTAGAGAAGCTAGATGGGGATCGGTTTCTTCTAGAATCCCTTCTATGTCTGCGAGATGGTGATAAACTACCACCAGAGGATGATGGGCTTCTATGACGATAAGTTGACTTTCGGTGACTCTTGTGCTTTGATTTTCTTTGATGACGATGGAGTCTGGTTGCGCTCCTATCTCGCGATGCTTTGCGAGTACTTTCATAGTCGCGTGCATGCCTGTGACTTCGACTTCCATGTGATTTCCTGTGACGACTATATCGGCCTTTGTCTGTTGCAGTGGTCAACCGAGGTAAACTACCTCTAGACGAACTACGGCTATCATGTCTGCTGTGCATTTTGTACTTTGCTTCAGGATCCATCTTCTTTTGTTTGGTTTCGCAACTATATTTGTCGTGGTGTGCTGATTTTGTCCAAGAACATTCGGTATTTTGTTGTTTAACCTTCGGCCTAACAGCTGCCATTATGTCATTTTCAGATGTTATTGTTTCATCAGTACCTGAGTCTGCATCTGTATCTTCAGATAATCGGTCTACTATTTCTTGTTGTTGTTGCCAAGTCACAGTCTCTTCAAAAACAACGAGTTCAAGCAGCGCAGGGGACATCATCCCACCGATCGCCATGCTAAACAGTTCTCTGGTCATGCGGCCATATTTATTCCGAACCTGGACAAGGATTGCAGCTGTCTTCGGACCGACTCCTGGCAAAACGCGCAACTCTTCTTCTGACGCGGTGTTGACATTTACAACCATTTTGATTGACAAGTACAAGTCGCGTCAAAATACCGCACGGGACAAAATATAAATTGCAAAAATTATCAAAGAAATCAGTAAATAGTCACCCTTTCAATAAATTATAATTTATATAGATCTAGAAGTTCCAATATTTAAATCCTGCATAACATGAAAAAGAAAACAACAATATTTTTTTCCTCAAATTTTGTTCTGAAATAGCACCGTCCGTTTGTAGCAAACTGCCACTGGACATATGAAATACACCAGAACTGATGACGTCACAAGAAATATGCGCAGGTACAAACTGCACCTAGAATCGGCCAAACAAACGATAATTGTGTCAAACTGCCACAATTATTTACAATGGTAAGTGGTTCCTGATCGAACTGGACCGATGAACCCCGATGACAGACGTCACAGACGGTACATGAGAAATTTTAATTGTGTTCAAAATCACCAAAAATTGAGAATGTTTACCTCCGCCAATCCGTTTTAATTTTGTTTTCCTCGTCGCCAATAAAGTAATCTATGGGGGTACATAACAATGAGCACTTACTCTATGTACATAACTTTAATCTCAATATAACAATCGGTGATTATAATGTAAAAAGCAGATATTCCAGGTCTTCTCTTTTACGTATTCTTGTTCTCTCGCCAACATCCACCGAGAAGCCTCGTGCTTACCAAATCTCGTCCCAAAACGCCAGCTCCCGTCCGCTTCGCCCCTCGACCATTTCGTAACACACAACAATACTTTTAGGGAGAACTATTTTAAGTTTTAGCAGCGTACCTGGCGTCATGATGGTTGTTCCCAAATTACTGTTGCAATTATTGTTGTCAAGGGGCGTGGCTTAGCGAGGCATGGCAAAACAGCGATGCAATAATCAATAATGGAACTCCGGATGTCACTACCAGTGAAGCATCAAGCTACTTAGAATGTAATCAACACAAACGCATTGAAACAGTACGAATGAATAAAGCATCAAGCCACATACATAGAAATGTAATAAGACGGATAGAACTTAGAATGTCATCAGCAAGCATCAAGCCACATATAATTATAATAAGACGGATAGAACTTAAAATGTCATCAGCCAGCAAGCATCAAGCCACATATAATTGTAATAAGACGGATAGAACTTAAAATGTCATCAGCCAGCAAGCATCAAGCCAAATATAATTATGGCGGATATGACCTTCCATAGCTTCCAACCTGCCAATTTGAGCGTATGGATAGAACTTAAAATGTCATCAGCCAGCAAGCATCAAGCCAAATATAATTATGGCGGATATGACCTTCCATAGCTTCCAACCTGCCAATTTGAGCGTATATCGCTAGCGAGCAATCTCCTGGAAGCCCGTTATATATCATACGGATGACATTTAACCACATTGCATGGCTTCAGCCGGCCAAACCCAGTATTAACAAGAACTGATATCGTGAAACGAAGCTAATCCCCTCGCTGGCAGCCTTGCTAATTAAAAAAACGAAATACCCCAGTGACATTGGGCGGTCGGACGTGGGTCGTATGCAAAACAAAGCACCATCCTTAGATACACATTGTGGCCAAATAGTATCACAATCGGTAAAGTTATTTGAAAACTTGGAAAGGGTTTCGACTAATCTAGAATGTTAATGTGATTGAACACATTTCAAACATGCATTCAATATTGCATGACGTCACATTTGACGCCACACAACGTATCGTCAAAACGCGGGAAAACACGTCATTGTGGAACTATTCATGCGCACATCACAATTCATTGATATTAATCTCGAAAATAGACTAAATGTGCATATATATCCGTCGTGGAAGTGTAATAAATAGGATATTCCATCGTACATGTTTGAATAGCGTAAATAATACACTCGTGTCCGTCGGCGTCCGTGCAAGCAACTCGTTCGCTACGCTCACTCGTTGCTTACGCGGAAGCCGAGTATACACTCATGTATTATTTCCCGCTATTCAAAATGTACAATGGAATATCCTCTACATCCCATCTTGCCTATCGGCGAGGGACATTCACCAACCAAACCCGTCTGTCATACCGACGTGAACTCTGAGGTAACATGCCATATCGTTATATAGAAAATAGTAGATTAGTGCCGTGAATGGGAAACATATCTGGCAAGGCTTGGGAAACTGGATGGGCGAGGCTCTGCCGAGCACATCCCGTTTCCGTGCCGCGCCAGATATTTTGTTTCCATTCACGGCACTAACCTACTATTCTATTTATCCCGTCAACACATACAAATGGCTCTAAAATACAAAATAATAACCCCAGCAACCGCACATATTCATACACAGTGATTATGTCGTATTGACAGTATATCAAAAATGTTTCACGGCACATACGCACTGTGTTGACGGGATAAAGTACTGTTCGTGTGTGAAAAGAAACTCGTGATGCAGGCACGAATTTATTAAACGTTTTCTTACCATAAAATCTGTTATCTACAGAAGCCCTGGAGGGACATTTTGACTTGCCACTTGTGACTTACTATTTCTGACTTACCACTTGCCGCTTACTACTTATTACTTGTGACTTGAAATATGGCGCGAACAATGCAGAACAAGTCGTGATTAGCAATGGTGGTGCGTGCATATCGGCAGACTCGAGGACTTTCACGTCGGCTTACAAATACAGGTACGAGATTTATTTCATAGATAATTAAAGAAACATGATCACAAATGTATGGAATCCCTGGAGGGCCCTTTTGACTTATGTCTACTGTCTTATGACTTGTGATTTATGAGTTATGACTTGTGGCTTATGAGTTGTGACTTCCCATAAAATGTAATTATTTAAGCGCACTTCAAGTGACCACGTGGAGGAAGACGGATGTGCAAGAACACGCAGTGGCCTATATAAGTCATCCCGTTACTCAGGTACTGTAAGGGTTATTTATTAAGGATTTACAACGTTGTTTAAACATCGAGATGTTAAGATGTAATTAGCGCTCTTGACGCCGTGTTTGTGATATTAAAGCCACTGATGCCGGATGGAGTGTGCGAGACACCATTGTTTCGCACACACTCTGGCTACACTAGTAGTCAAGACGATTTATAAGGTGTTTCAAGACGACTTAGCTATCACGTTATCACGAAAAGTGAATGGCAGAAATATGCCACCATACAATCGCTCTGAGTTGCTGATGCATGTACCAGTTGAACAATAATTA